>VOPJ01005912.1:0-45194 GCA_014673585.1 Semibalanus balanoides
GGTTCACTCCAGCTTTTTTGGTATATTGCTAACATCCAGTGCAACAAAATATTCAAATATAAAGAAAATAAAAGCCACTAGCTTTTTGGAAATTTTAATTACACAAATCTGGTCAAGGTAAAAAGATAAAAGATCGCGTAACTGGTTTCAGTAGTGTTTGGATTAGAGTCTGTTTTCTTTAATATCATTTGCATTTTGTTGCAACGTGCTAAGACTGAAACTTTCTCCAAACTATGATGCTTTGATTATTGTTGTACGTACACCTTGTTGAGGTCAATATTTGTTGACCTCAGGTCAAATTGTTAAACCCGGGCATTGGTGAAAGTTTTACCCCACAGTCAACAAGTGTGCAGTGTTTTAACAAAAAACGAAGAGGGCACCCATTTTTGCTGATCCGCTTGACATGGCTTGCCCCTTTACAATAGATAAGCATGCATTCACGTGTATGACAGGAGCTTTTGATAGTCCTATTACCGTTCATAAACTAACACCATAACGGGACACATAATCGCCATACTCAGACAATAACTCAGTTCCCGTTGCATGCTGCTCAGCGGTCATGATTCGTGACGCGTATTAATCGCCTTACGTTAAACAACCACACTACATCCAATACTCCTGCAGGAAACTTTCGAGACACACAAGTGATTCTGCATTTATGGGTGGTACAATTTATCTGAGTGGTGCCAAGTAATGCAACACAAAGTTGTATAAACGAATGAACGTAGAACGTACAGTTCGTCATCCTGGTTGGAGTGGAAACCCCAAAGTTGCTGAGTTCACTGGGACTGAGGTCTCTAGTACTCCTAGTCTGGTGCTGGTTCTGGCCCAACTAGCTTACTGCTATTACCTTGACACACGTGAAACGTACGCATTTAACTAAAGTCGACATAGGATAAAATCAGGAAGCAGGAAACGGAATCAGGAATTGACGTCACGTTTTAGCTTCTGATGCCTGGGATTGAGTTCAGCTCAACTTCCGCATGATTTCTATGCTTTCAGAGGATTTCTTTTGTTTCTGGATGTTCTGGACGTCAGCTCCTGCAAAATGTTCGGATCTTAGGGCGTCTGGGTAGTGAGGGGTGCAGCAAAGCGATTCAGCCCTTTGTCACACGCATTACATGGACGTATTTATCGTGAGGAGGCTATAGCAGAAGCGAAGATGACATCGTCTTCACTTCCGCCGACATGACCTAACGATATATTGTGCTGCATAGGCAGAGAGAAGCAGAGAGCAAAACGGCGCAGGCAGTCGCGAAGACATTTGCCGCCTCTATTCTGTATAGGACATCGTATCAGCGAGAGAGCCAGGCAAGCAAGCAAAAAAGTGTATGATTCTTAGCGTTATTTTGAATCGTTGATTGCTTATGCACGATGAATCCGCCATTTGTTTGAGCTTGTGGGCCGTTCTTTCCACGCAAAGCCTTGGATCACGAACATAATCGCCTAAAATGCTCTCAAATGTACAACTTACATAGGTACATCCCACGTGAGCGAAAGTAAGGTTAAAGGAAAGGTCAAAGTCAGGTCACACAAGCTGACTTTGGAGGATATTGGAGGATATTATGTTGGAGAGGTATCTACGAAAGTCATGCGACACATGTTTTATGGAACATTTTACATGTAGGATACGATAGTGATAGTAATGTTTATGTTCATCCAACTGATTCCATGTATGGCCCAAATGTTGAAGTCAATATCAAGTTGAGTAAGGTAAGGTCACATAATCATTTAAGAAATTGATGAAGCCCAAAACCAAAATACATGGTCTGAGGGCCTATTTGCTTAAACCCGGCATTACTGGGGAGGATTTTTAGCGCCCCCCCCCCCACTGCCGATTTTTCGTTATAACTCAAAACAATTATTGCTATCAGTGTGAAACTTCCGGTACCTTGTCCTACACCAATTTACGTCTTCTGTCAAAAATGAAGCAATTTCATCTATTCTTTTTTAGATATAGCGAATTAAGTGACGTCACAACACGCGGTTTTTACACATAAATCAGCTAATCTTTAACAGATCGCACAAAGTCAACATAGCAAGCAAAGTGCAGTTCTAAAGATTGCAAATAATAAGGGCTACAAAATGGCTATCTCGGATTTCATTTTTTGTTTTTTGACTCCTAAAATGTCATTTTTTAAAATGACTTTAAAATCAAAATTTTAAAGATATTGGAAGAACTGGAAGATATAACAGATAACTTTATTCAAACAACTACGAAACGAAACGAAACAGAGCGAAGGGCAAACCAGTTTGGCTTACCCCAGAAGTAAGGAGTGCTATTCAAGCTAAAAGAAGTGCATTTGCAATCTTAAAGACATCACCACTAGAGATAAATCAGAAGGCCTATCAGAATGCAAGGAATACAGTAAAAAAAAGGTTTAGAGCAGCTTAAAAAGGCGAAAGGAACTTGATTTAGCTAGACATTAGCAATGAATAGTAAGAAGTTCTTTCAGTTTTTACATAGTTGAGTAAAAGTTTCCAAATATAGGTCCTTTTAAAATAAATAGTGTTAGTTACCGAGGACAGTGTGAAATGGTTGAAGTGCTTAATGATAAGTTCCAAGCTGTTTTACATCGAGGATCAGAGTAATATTGCAGCCCACTGCAGCCCCAGCCAGAGACCGAAGGGCCACTATAGCTGAGAGCTCAGGTTAGCATAAGTAGTGAACTTTGTTCTGAAGTCTAAAGAAAGTAGACCGAAACAAGCAGAAGGCCTGATAAATTCATGCTTAGGGGTTTTTTAAGGGAAGCTGGAAGAGTTGTCAGTGTCCATTAGCTATGAATATTTCAAAATCACTCTCAGAAGACTGAAAATGTCCACGTTGATTGGAAAAGAGCAAATGTTGTTCCTATTCATGAAAAGGAATAAAAGTAAAGAAGAAACTACAGACCGTCTGACCTCATTAGTCTGCAAAGGGCTAGAATCAATCATCAAAAGATAAGATGTTGAATTTTCTTGTGAGCAAACGAGCTCATCAATGATACTCAGCTGGCTTTAGGAACGCAGGCCGTTCTTGTTTACTAATCTTGCTGGACTTCTTGGAGTTGTAAACAGAGAGCTTTGGATCATGGAAATCAGCTAGATGTATCTTTTCTTGATTTCAGTAAAGCTGTTTACAGAGATCGCGCGCGATAGAGAAGCGTGAGGAGGTGCGAGCGTGTAGAGAGTTCATGGAATCGGGGGCAAGATTCTTGATTGGATAGAGTCGTGGCTATCAGGACGCCAGCAAAGGTTATATTAAATGGGTGCAAATCACAATGGAAGGAGGTTCTCAGTGGAGTTCCACAGGGCTCAGTCCCTGGGCCCGCTTGCTGTTTATAATATATTTGAATTACAATTGAGAAGAGTTTAGACAGGCAAAGTATTTGAAATTTGCAGATGACTCTAAAAGTTGTCAGGATTAGTGGGTGAGAGGAGACCATGATCAGGAGTGTTTTTCAAGCAGACTGGACGAAGCTAGTTGAGTGGTCTGAAGGCATGCAGATGAAATTCAATTTGAGCAAATAAAGATCATGCACGCTGGCACGAGTTATCAGTAAACACGGAGCTATGAAATGGGTGCGCAGAAACTAGAGCAGATTGAAAAGGAAGAGATTTAGGGGTCGTGTAAACAGCAGACTATCATCGGCGGATAGGTCGGTGAGAACTCTAGGAAAAAGGCGCTTAGAATGCTGGGGGCTTATTATACAAGAAAAGATGTTACCTACACAAGTTGAAGAGGTAAATAACTTAACTGTATTGTGCAGTATGTTAGACCACATCTAGAGATTGATATATATACTCTGATCTAGAGTATTGCGTGCAGGCCTGGTCTCCAACATATGAGAAGATTGCTGGTTGTTAGAAAGAGTTCAGAAAAGGGCAACAAAAATGGTAAATTGTCTTTATAGTATGCCTTATTGAAGAAAGATTAAAGCACAATTGGGTATGTTTTTCACTTAGATATAGAAGGCTAAAGGTAGATTATATTGAAGTATTCAAATTTGTGAATGGTCAGCATTCTGGATATTTAAAGGGAATGTTTGAATTCAGTAGGAAAATCGTAGTAGAGGTCATCAGCATAAACTCGTAATGAAACAAAGTAGAACTAGGCTACGACAGTCATTTTTCAGCAGAAAGGTAGTAGGACATGGAATAAGCTACCGGGGATTGCGCTACTTTGCAGTGGTCACTTGCCCCTTCAAAATTTAGATTAATAAATACATATACAGAGAAGGGATTTAGTTCATAAATATTCGTGGGATTAGACTTGTTTTAGGTAGTGGGGTGACTTGGGAAGGTGAAGACTGATGGGATTGGGGGCGGGGGATATGTGCAACCTCGTATGGGCCCTGGAGGCTCTTTGTTGCACTCTTCTTTTATGTCTTTATGTCTTAATGTCTAACTACCATACCATATTCAAAAATGACATCATGATGTTTGACTGAGTGATCGCATTTACAGTGCTGGTAACTCACGACGTCATGTTTTTAGATTGCGTTTTTCGGATTTTATTGACAAGATACAGACAAATAAATTACAGCACTGTATACAAAAACAGTCTAGAAACATGCATTTATGGTTTATATTGATAAATAAATAAAAAAATAACCTTACGTACCTACATTAGGGTGAGTCGTAAAAAACAAAAGTTGGAAATAACACCCAAATGACACCCTAATGTGATAACACACTAATGACTGTCCCAGGATATATTTTTATCGAAAGTGACGCCTAGGTTTTTGACCTCGTTGCAAGGTTTGAGGGGCTATCCGAAGGCGATTTCAAAGCTTTTGTAGTGTGCGCAGATTTTGGCGGCGTTCCAAGCAGTGCATGAGTGTCGTTGTAGCTGCGCATTCACTTTGAGTGTGTTCGGCGCGAAACCATTAGTCTGGAAAGAAGCCAGAGAAGTTCCTTCCATCTTTAGTGATGACGGATGGAAGTTCGTCCTTTATTACCAGAGACAGATCACCTGGTTCGAGTGCGAGCGTATTGCACGACAATCACGCGCCGGGCAGCAAAACAGTGACAGAGGGTCGTTGGCGAAAACTGTAAACAGGAAGCGCGGGGGTCCAGAGCAGACCCCTGGAACACTCCCATCGTGTTAGGCAGTGGAGGGGAGATTTGCGCGGTTCCACTGTGGTCACGCAGAGACACGCTTTGTGTATGACCGACAAGGTACTCTCTAAACCACCGAATGTCCACACCGTGCAGCATGAGCTTACGCAGTAAAATGTCGTGATCAATTATATCAAAACATTTTTTTGGCTGAGGTCTAACAAGCACAAGGAGCGAGATCTCCCACCGTCTGGTAGCCGTGAGGATTTGGTCGGCGACAATTGCCAGAGCGGTCTCAGTCGAATGGCGTGGACGGAAACCGTGTTGGCTGGGAGGTAGGAGGTGGTTGAAGGAAAGGTATAGTAGTATAGCTGCCGTTGGACTACTCTTTCCACCACCTTGGATATGGACTGGATGATAGAGAGGAAGTTGGAAGGATTCGAGTTGCTGTCGCCCGGTCTTAAAGATGTGAGATGATCGGATGTTTCCAGGAGGCATGGTAGTCGGATTGGATGAGACAGGTTTGATGATGTGCAGGATGACAAAGCGCGACGGACCGGGAAGCTGGCCTTTAAAGGGCTCGCACATCACACACACAGTCAGATCCACAGGGCGCGGGATTAGCTCCTCATACTAAGCAGTGAGTATATATATATATTTTAAATAAAATTTAATACTAATGTCTTGAGATGATTTCCGAATCAGGACCACGCCTAAGCTAAGCTTGGTTGCGCAGGCTCTGACCCCACCATCGATCACCGCAATCCCAGTCACGCAAAGTAGAGACGAAAGTTAACGTCCCTAACGGACTGGGACGGTCGCGCCGGCTACGCTGGCTTCATCTGACTTTGACGCCGCCGCTCTGCCACCAGCGCAGGTCATCCCGCCAGGAGCAAACACGAGCGCCAAGCGGCTCGAACCCATCTTGCCAGGGTGGGTCAGATCTGTAGTCCAGCGTTCTCCCGACTGAGCTACACAGAACGCCTGTCAGCGTGTCATAGTCAGTAGGGGAGACGGTAAACCCACATGCGCCTACACGTGGGAGGCGACATGCCAGGCCACCTGAACGGTCAGTCGCACTGGCGATCTCGGCCGCCACCCCCGGACCGACGGAAACGAAAAACTCATTCAAGTGCTGGGGCGATAGTTGCGGCGATACCTCCCTGTCAGGTCTCTTGCCAGCAACCACGCCCCGGATATTACGCCAGACCG
This sequence comes from Semibalanus balanoides, assembly GCA_014673585.1. Taxonomy (NCBI): domain Eukaryota; kingdom Metazoa; phylum Arthropoda; class Thecostraca; order Balanomorpha; family Balanidae; genus Semibalanus; species Semibalanus balanoides. The sequence goes on from VOPJ01005912.1 coordinate 6,253, forward strand.
TGTGCGGCCCCTGCTCCCTGATTCGGGTCTCCATGATTACGCACATTGTTTTCTTCTAGCTACATATTGTGAATGTTCGTCAGGGAAGTAATATTTTACCCACCGTCAACGGCGTGTTAACAACATATGCAACATGCAACATGAAACTCTAGCCTTGCAGCCAAAGTAATCTTTTCACAGCCGTATGGCCGTCGAACAACAATGAGTCACTCGGCGCTGCAGTAGTGCTGACTGACCTCTGACCCGCGTACAAGGTTACACGCATTCCAGCGCGGCGCGTCACACGTCTGCTACCTTCAGTCACATTTATAAATAGCACTCTCCATGCAGACTATTGTTCAGCCGCATTGTGGTTCAAGAGATCTGTGTCATATAGGGAAGCAACAAGTCTACCAACGCTTGCGCTTCAACTCGGCGTGTCTCAGATAGAACGTAATGGTTTACAGGAGACGGTATTGAGCATTTATCACATGGATATCGTTTGTTCGCTTATCTGCTGCATGAATGCACGGTTTTATTTATCTGTAACTCATCCTGAACCCCCAGCCTAATCGGACGAATTAATCCCAAACCTAATCCCATGTATGATCCATAGACATGCCGTTTATGATAACGAAATGAATTCAGTTTTCTCAATACTTAAATCATTTCATGTATTTTCCAATACCACGAGTACGCTGTTCCTTTGTTAGAGTGGTTTCGGCAATCGTCGAAACCCATTTTTTCTGTTGTGTCGGATTCGTTCGTCGTTGGGTTGACAAAACAATAAGCTTATATCAAATCATTTTGCGCTTTAAGTGCGATACTTTTATTTGAATAGTATATTCATAAATAACATTTTGACGTTATTTATTGATCCAACCATAAACTATTTCTATGCATTTGACTGGACATCATGTGACTCAGCACGAAAATATCTTCTCCAGCATGAACTTTTCCTAGCTTTCTTTCATGAGAAACTCTTTCAAGTACTGATAATAAATCCATCTATCGATGATAGTTAAAGTAACCGGTAACCTCATAATAAGTAAGGAAATAATTGAATTATGGCCGAAATTATATGCTGCATATTTTGTTATTTAAAGCTTCGTCAGCAATGAACGTAATTATGGCGTTCATTGCTGACGAAAGCTCAATAGCGAAGTATTTAACAATATAACTTCGGCCATGCATTTTATAATTTTCCCATTACTTATTGTGAGTTCGCGGTTATTTAAACTATCATTTATCAATGTTAACCTTAAAGGGATATAGCAAACCTGGGAAAGTATGTAGAATGATGAAGAAAGAATTGCCCTGAATTACGGTCCTGGCATTCATTTTTGCGAAAAAAAGTCAGAATTTGTTGTAATTTAAAAAAAATAGTAAATGTTTACATATGACTGTCACACCAATCTTGCGTCACCAAGCGAGTTGTGTCGTCACTAAAGGAAGGCATCGAACGCAAACTTTGGCGCCTTCCAGTGACAGCTGGCTGTGCCGCACCGCACGAATGGGTGCACCGGTAGGCGTGAAACGCGACTGGCTGGGTTCGACCGGCGCTCAGCTCGCGCCGGTAGGGAACGTGGGGACGCATACTGAACCACTAGTGTGCCGAGCGCCTGACCGACCGTCGGTGGCGGTTGGGACGGGACCGCCAAGGTAACTGAAAATACTGGGGACGTTTTTCAAAAGCGAAGTTGCGGTGGCAATCACAGTGGGTAACTACTGATGACGTTATGCGAAACGTCACGGGATTGTGACGTTGAAAATATGACCACTATATCCAACGTTTTACTCGGACTAGTCGCTTTGGAGGGAAAATTTTCGGATTTTGGGGGTTTCTCAAGCACAACCCGATCATCTGGCTATCTCAGTTAAAAACTAATGTTAAAAGGTGCTTATATTCCCCTTTAAGCGGAGTTTTCGCCACCTCAGACCTATGGAACCATCTATCCCAAAACGCAACTAGGCCAGTGTTTCCACTAAGTCATAGGAATCACATCTCGTGATTGACTCAATCGATCTCATTTCACAGCTGCGGGCAAGCCAGCTTCGATTTTCCCCCATCGCGTGACAGAGTAATGCACTGAAACGCGCCCTTGCTCACGAATGACGAAAGCCAATGAACATTTCAACAAGCAGCTTAACTTTCTGCGCTGATTGACGTCATTCAGAGGGGCCAGGCTAGACATATAGCCTACCTACATGCAAATGGTCTGGAGAAGTCAGGGTAGGCAGTACAAGATCACGCCTTAACGTCTTCGATGGTCGGTTGAGTAGTTACATGAACACTAGCCGTTTTCATGATGGGCTAATTGTGAGAAATGTTTTAACCCTCGCCGTATGGGACTGTAGGGCGAGGGTTAAAACATTTTTTCGCTGATTAGTCCATCGTGAAAGCGGCTACTTCTATTTTTTTTAAAACATTTCGCGCAAAATAACCCATCGTGAAAACGGCTACTATATCGCACTTAAAATAGTTTTCCCATTCATAAATGCATTTTTCCATGGTTATTCTTATAAAAGCAAATGTTGCCCCTTGTCCATGTCGGTTGTTGATTGCAAGTACGCATCATGCATCAAATTACTTGTTGTCCTCAGATAACTCAGCAAGACTAGAATAGTATTTAACCAGTAAGACGCCTTAAACGGCGAAGGACGAGCGAGCCCAAATAAACCCGCGTCAATTTATCACCCGCCCAACGGAGGTTCGTTTTGTGCGAAGCATGCCTTTGAATTATTTTCGCCTGTGGTTTTGTTTTGCCGTCGCAAAATAGATCGAACTAAATCGACTTTTGAACTAAATAGTGTTTGAGCGTTATTTTAATTTCAATTAATAACATCATGTTTGAAGGCAAAAATTCATTTTGGGTGGGTATTAGATGGATTTGATTGCGCTTTACAGCTCATTATTTTTATCGTCTAGCACCTTTGGTTTTGAAACTACGTGTGCGGTGTATATGAAGGAAATGTTATAGAATCGTCAATCAAAATTTAACAGGCAGATTTAAGCGAAATCTGCATTAAGACTCAAATTCTGCATGCATTTAGAGACCGGTACATTGGTCTACAGATTGGTGTTTTTTCATGCTTTCAAAACGTCCCCATAGGTGCTGAGCAACTGATTTAAATTGTGAAGACGTCATAAAACCTATGAATTTGCGCTTGTATAGCCAGTAACTTGCACGTCACCAACGCGCCGCTGATGACAACATAGTGCATACGCCGGGCGGATCGTTTCTCTACGCATCTGTGTTTGACCCGTGGTCTTTGCGAACTTTGGTTGCCGAGATATAGGTCCGGTATTGCAACGATGTTTGGTCAGGTATTTTTGCGGACGGACAGGGGTGCACGTGCGCACGTGCAGTTGTGAACCCAGAGTTTTACTGTGCAACATTGCCAGTTGGATGTGGTCTCCCAGCCTCACACCAAAATTTGAAGCTTTATAGGTCAGCCGTTTCTCGCTACAAGCAGGATATACTTTTCTGGACACCCCTGACGCGGCACGTGTCACGCCGCCGTGCTGAAACCATCACATGAGAAAAACATGTCAATATCCATAATGTCCATTGCATGGGGCCTTTATCATATGGCGAAGACCGTTGTTTTTTTTTTCAATCGGATGCGGGTTCCAAAAAGATTATAAGCTTCTGACCAGCGTCGCGGTCTGGCCGGGCCCGGCCGGGCCGGGTCGGCCGCTTATATGTTATAAAAATCCGGTATTCAATGAGGACTCGCTCCGCGCTTCGCGCTCACTCGTAATAATCATAATGTCATGGCAAGGGGCTATCAGATGGCGAAGACCGCTTGTCAATCGGAAGCGGGACTCAAAAGATATAAGTTTCTGACCAACGTTATGGTCTGGCCGGGCCAGGCCGGGCCGGGCCGGGCCGGGTCGGGTCTGCCGCTTATATGTGATAAAAATCCGGTATTCAATGAGGACTCTCTGCGCGCTTCGCGCTCGCTGGTAACCAAAATTAGCTAGTTTAACAGATCCTTGTTTGGAAGCTTTTTGCTTTTCGTTCCCTCACCATTTTGCTCCGAAGGTCAAATCCCTTTGCTTGTGGTGATGATGCTAGTTTGTTTTGCGGCTTAAAAGCACCGCAACTGCCAACTTCTGTGGTTATTTGGCGCCCATCATCCCTGGCCCAGTCAGCTCAGATATAACTCGTGCGCGCTAAGGTGCTCCAACCAATGACTGGCCCGAAACCCGGAGACTAAGTCTGACCCCCACTCTCAGGCTGAAGAGGATCAGTGGCGGCCAGCGTTAGCGGCAGATAAACACACCACGCCCAGCGCGCGCCGGCGGGGCCTGCAGACATCCCGGAGATCAGGGGAAGGCTCCGTCCAATACCGTCGTCACGACACCCATCTGACGGCTCTCTGAGTCGGCCGGTATTCAGATCCGGAAAAGCCGCTCGGTTCGATAGATCGGCGTGGTTCAAAAGCTGCATTTCCATTCGGAATGAAATCCTGGATCTCCGGGACGGGGATGTCCGTTAATCGTCCCGGGATTTTATTATTAAGTTTGTCGTTTTTATGTTATCTGACTAAAAATCTGCGATGAGCTCAAACGAATTCGGGGAAGCAAAGACCTAATATATGCACTGGAGGGGGCACTTGTGTGCCCCTCCCACATGTTTTTCGTGAATATCTCGCAAACGAAGTGGCGCAGGGCGGTAGTGTTTGAGCGACATCTACGGCAACACAATAGCGGATCGTTTGATATTACAAAAGTCGAAATCGGTCGGTAAATTTTTAAGTAATATGGATTTTAATTCCAAAATGGCGGCCAGAATCGAGGTCGGCGAAGCGATATCTTTGGAACAAACAATCAGATCGGGACGATTCAAACGCCATTTGGTAGCCAATATCAATGTTCATCCCTAAACTGAACTTCAGACACATTGCTGTTGACCTGTGACGTCTCAGAATGGTCAAATCCTCCCAAAAAGGTGACATTTTGGCCCGATTTGACCTTTGTGACCTCGTTTGACCTAAGATATTGACTTCGTTTAAGATATTTAACGAAGTTTTATGATATTGACCTAAGGTTCACCGAAAAAAATTCAGAGAAATGTAGATCATCATAGCACCTCTACCTACCCTGTAAGTTTGAACGTTCTAGCTATTCATTACTTTCTGAGATCACACTTAAGTGCCCCCCTCTCCAGGGCGTGTTAGTGGCATACCCCTCTCCAGTGCGTGTGTTAACAAAAGTGACTAATGATTGATTCCGCATGATGAAGATAACCATAATTTCAACAACAACTAAATGTTCAGTTGGTGATAATCACGTGCAAAGGAAGAACCTGTATGCATTCAAAAAACATTAGCTCTGTAGGTATTTGCGAACGAGATATACTTTTATGGGTGTTCACCCCCCCCCCAACACTGGGGAGCGGGTTAATAAGATCATAGTCAACTACAATTATAGTTGATCTCATATTTTTATATCGGTGATCTAAGGCTGGGTCAATTTTGGGACGTCTTCACTATAATTCAATCTGAAATATTCGAATGCTTCCTTTTCCGAGGATGCGCATGATATCATTCCAGTACCCTCGGGATCATGCTATTATACTCATTATTGATGATGGAGATGGAATTAATGTCCAGTGACTCCTAGAAAGTCAGCCGAGGTCATTCGAAGTCATCAACACGTTTTTGCCAAGTTCTCTCGACGGAATGAAGATAGAAACTGGCTTCGATGTCTTCGAGATACGTCTCACAATATGCAAATTACATTCTTGGGTCATCACTTGACCTTGATCTGAGCTCAAATTGATAAGTTGACCTAGCCTGGTCAACAAGAATAAGATTCTTAAAGCCTCGACGAGTCACGCGATGGGGTTCAAAATAATTGTCTTATCGTTATTGGGAAAAAGTTATTTTTGAGAGAAAAAAAAAAACTTTTTGCCGCAACAAATACTTCTTGATTTTTAAACCTTTGAAGTCTTAACTATTGACCTCTCTTTATGTATAGCTCAGAACTAAGATACAAGCTAAAACTTAAGCATGCCAAATGTGATTACATTTTTGAAGAGTTTATTTTTTCGGTTATTCGCTGTTTTAATAGTTCCCGACATTTTTTTTTGGGGGGGGGGAGAGGAGCTTCAAAATGAAGTCCTAAAACTGAGCAATATGATTTTTGTTGACCTCTGGTGACTTCATTAATGACCTGAGCTAAAAAAACGAAATGATTCAAAATGATTTGTAACGAGCTTTCGAACGATGTTTTTTTTTGTCTTCCTCCCGCAGGAGCCGAGTTTGAGGGAATGCATTAGAGGTACGGCGAAGGTGACGCCGAGCATTGGCACGGTGGGGATATCAAATGAAACCGCTATTCATGATTGGGAAGTCAGAGGAGAATACCTTAACTTTTCGAATGCTATGCTAGACATTATTGTAGTCTTCTCAACTCAATTTGAGAACCTAGACCCCTGTCATTTCTTTTTGTTTTGTTAGTTGGTGGTAAATCAAAAAGGTCACGCAACATTTGTCGTGATTTGTCTTTATTGTTTCTTATCATTTTTATTATGTTCGTTATGTTCAAGTGCTGAAAATATATAAATCGACACTAGCAACGAATGATAATATAGGTAAGGTCAAACCTCAACACTTACATTTAATGATTAATGTCATCCTGATGTTCAGATTGATGCAGACTTAAAGTATGATAATTTGTATAGTACATACCTGTTACAGAATAAGACCACAGTAAAATTAGAATACAACTATGGATGCGATCTCTGGGTGCATTTTGTTTCGCGCCATTAACAGGTGGCAGCTATTTATGTTACCACAATTACACAAAGATGATGCAACAATTATAGATATGTTATAACATTTCATGACATAACAGCTTTCAGAACACCCTTGGCCTTATGAATTAGTCATTGGGTAACATTGGTCACGTATACGTGAACTGGAGCCCCGTATCACGTTTCAATCTGTAACCGCTAGTTAGGTAACCACACAAAAGATGAAGCCACCGGCTCCTCGGACAGCCTCCAGACACGAGCGTCTCGGAGCAGCGCAACCGTAATGTCATAACCGAACCTGATCTAACCTTTATGGAGGTTGGGTCGATACGCAGCCTCCGGCTTCACGAGTGGTTGAGTATGGTGCCTCCTTTGCGGCCTTCGGTCTCCTCTGAAAATGACGCATTTTCCTTCGTTGATATTGGTTCGAGGATTTGGTGCTACCCCAAGACACCCGTCTCCAGACCTCCAATGCAATGGTCTCAACTCTAAACTGCAGTTACAAAGCAGCGCTGACTAACGGCCTAGCCATTTCCGCGCAGAACTGATTCACTCTGGCATCAAATATCTGAAATAGCATCGTTGTTGTCGGGAAGTTTTACGTTGCATGGCTGATAAAATAAACTATCAATGTTCTTGACAGCATCCGACACGTCTTGACAGGGGCGCCGTTTAGACAGGTTTCGACCAGTGTATCGGGTGTCTCTTACACGTAGAACGTTTGTTAAATTCACAGTAGAAAGCCAAAATAACTATTTTGTATGTCAGATTGCGTAACGTGAGCCTCAGCTGCAGGGCATGACCTTAGGTTGGTGCCAATTAGTGAAATGAGTCAGCCACATGATTCAGACTTTGCGGGGGTTGGCGGCGCCGAGTGACGGGTCTCGATCGTACGCGTTGATTCTTCTGCAGAGTTTACCTTAAAGATGGCGCCACGAGCGCACATCAGTCCTCCTGCGGCAGACAAATCACCTCACATTGCCTTGATGGTGCTCGGTATCGTCTTGAGACTTTACAGTTTGAATACTTTTTTAGCTCATCACGCTCGTGTAAATTAAAAAAAAAAACTATTCCATGCTGTTATGTGTTCAATAGTTATTTTCGCCATGATAAAGGAGCATAAAAAGACAGGGATGATCAATAACAAGACAGTAATGTTTATTTTATGCATAAGAGGCGAGACAAAAAGAATAAGATTTCACCATCTAGAGCCTTGCTTTACCGTTACGGATCGTCAGATTCAAACATTCTTGACATTTGAAGCATATAATCAAAAGTTACACGCGCTCTTTTCTCTACGATAATTTCCTATGCAAGAAGGGTAAGTATTCTAAACATAATATATATACAAATATTACATATAATATCGGCATGTATTATAACGTAAAAAACACCTATTATCACAAACAATATCACATTTATTAGCATATCACATATATTTTAATATATCTTTACTTAACGGAATATGTGATAGCTGTTTTCACGATGTATTATTTTGCGCTAAATGTTTTAAATTATTTTAAAATGTTTTGGTAGTAGCCGTTTTTGCGATGGACTAATTTTCGGGAAATGTTTTAACCCTCGCCCTATGGTCCCGTAGGGCGAAGGTTAAAACATTTTTCGCAAATTGTTCTATCGTGAAAACGACTACTACTAAAACATTTTAAAACAATTTAAAATGTTTTAAAAAAATTCCGCGCAAAATAATTGGTCGTAAAAACGGTTAATAGTCGTTTTCACGATGAATTATTTTGCGCGAAATGTTTTAAAATGTTTTGGTTGTAGCCGTTTTCACGATGGGCTAAATTGCGATAAATGTTTTAACCCTCGCCCTTTAGTCCCGTAGGGTATTTGTTTATCGCAAATTAGTCCATCGTGAAAACGGCTACTACTAAAATATTCTAAAACATTAAAAAAAAAACATTTCGCGCAAAATAATGCATCGTGAAAACGGCTAATAGCCGTTTTTACGATGAATTATTTTGTGCTAAATGTTTTAAAACACAAAAAATGTTTTATAATGTTTTAGTAGTAGCCGTTTTCTTGATGGACTTATTTGCGTGAAATGTTTCAATCCTCTCCCTACGGTCCCGTAGGGGCGAGTTTTTTTCTCCTCAAATAGTCCATCGTGAAAACAGCTACTGCTAAAACATTTTTAACATTTAAAATGTTTTAAAACATTTTGCGCAAAATAATCCATCGTGAAAACGTCTATTGTTTAATTCGCATTAAGAATATTTACCATTTTTAAGGAAATTCGCTTAGACAAAAGAGCAAGTGCAACTTTTGATTAACTGTTTCAAATGTCAAAATGTTTAGAATCTGACAATGCCGTAACGGCGAAAGTTTTTTTTCTTCTCATACATGTGAAAAAAACGTTCAGACCCTCAGGCACGTCTAAATTGGGAAAGCCAGGCATCAAAATAGCATGTGCATTTTACCATATGCCGGGGATATCAAAATACATTAGCCGGAGAGGTGTGGTACAACTTGGTAAAACAAAAAAGCCCTAGGGCAAATTTGTTGTAAACAGAGCGCGTGAAAAGCGTGTGAGTAAATTTCTGACTGGACATTCTGAAGCTTGTCGACTTTGCTTAAGGCTTTTCAATTTTATCGAATCAAAATTTAACATAAAATAAATCATTTCTTGCTCTGGTTAGGACCTAGTTATAATTAAAACGTGATTAAAAAATATGAAAAACACACATTGAATGACTTACGAGGCATATGGTAAAAATCATACCCCACTCGGCCGGAATAAATTGTCAAGACCTCTGTGCTTTCTTTGATTTTTTGACCTCGGCCTTCGCCTCGTTTCAAAAACAAAAAAAGCACCTCGGTCTCGACATATTTCTTACAACGGCCTCATGCCGGTATTATATAAATACCCATTTGTTTTTATGGGAAGAAAAAGGTGTCTGACAATTTTCCAAAGGTGTGGTATAGCAGTCCCCAGTTGCTAGGTTGTCCCACCCAAGATTCTTAATAGATAGGTTTGCGGATTGAGTCACGTGGAACCAAAATTAAGCACCCGAAGTAGGGGATCTAAGCTAAAAGAAGAACACTCAAAGCAAGTAGCACACCTATTGGCACACTACATGTCAGTCACTGAAATTAAATACATTATGGTTAAAATTCATTTCTTTTGTCCAAAAATCAGTTGAAAATTATAAATGTATAGTATTTGAATAAAGTAAGAGACTTATCAGTCTAATGTCATAAACAAATAAAAATAATGTGCTCCTTGAAATGTTGTTTAATCGATGACTGAGTAATTATTATTGTAATGGGGGCCCCACGCAATGGAAACTATTCATAGTAGATATAACTTTTTTGCGCATAATAAAATAAATATGCTGTAATGCCAAGACATATTTATGCAAAATGCCTTTTCCAAGGTACTTATGTACCGGAAGATTCTTTCCTTTGTGCATAAAACACGACAAAAGTACTGGTCCGGAATTGTCTACTTGTCGCAAGTTTTGTCACAGCAAGTAGAAGGTTGAGGCTTCCCTCCATAAAGAAGCCACATAAATGAATATAACGAAACAAGATATTTTTTTGTGTTGGACCTCAGTAGAAAGCTCAATTTATGCTTCTTAGCGTGAAATGCAACGAAATTTGAATCCAGCTCGAAATTATGAAAAAGTACTTAGTTTTTCGCGACCCGAAAAAATGTCGTACATGTTGCGTGTTAAAAATAAAGAAGAAGATTTATAAAACCCCAAAAAAAAAATACGTCACGTGATGTCACAACAACCTGGTCCCACCCTCTCTAAATCTATGACGTAGGTATGTATGACGTCATACAATGACGTAAAACAACATGTATGGATGGCTCTTCCTTCCTGTTTGTTAGAGTAATCTGTTTCCTTCACTATGCTATGTTTGGACCCATCGCTGAAAGACTTTAGAATATCGTGATTTTACTTGTTGTCTAAAACATAAACACACCAATCCAATGACGTATGCAATATTGTATAGAAATGAATTATTTTTTTTGCGAAAAATGTGTAGTACATTTTTTTGCCTTCTGGTAATACTAAGTCCATGAAAATTTATTTTCGCAAAACATTTTAGCTCAAATTTTGTTTTAGCAAATCGCACAAAATCGCACATAAATCGCATCGCAAAATGTGAAAAATTAAACCAAAAATGGATAATTTAGCCTGTTCTTGGAGCATAATGGAAGTGCAGGTTTACCTCACCCCCTGTTTTATTGTATTTTGATTGAACGTCAATTTATTTTATAATATTTTATAGATAGTCAATTTAATAGTAAATTCCCCTGAATTATCAGGATTTTAAATACTTAAGTATATTTACGTAATTACGCCATTCTGCTCTCTGATTGGTCGTGACGCAATTTAGAATAGTTCAGGTGGCAATGATACCTGAGGTAGTTTTTTTAGCAGATCGGTTTTGACACATTGAATAAGTAAATAGAGGTTTCACACAAAATTCAGCATCACCCGTAATTGCGGGTCGAAATCAAAAGCACGTGATTGGCGCATTCAAAAGAGATATCGCTCATTTGAATTCAATGCAAACTTTAAACTGAAACAAACACAAAACTAAAATTGTGGAATTCTACCTTGCCGACCGAAATCAATAATCTTAACGCAGCTCAAAGGCATTTTAACGGAATTGCTTCAGGCCAAACGGAATCCTAAGGATGAGTCCTAGATCTCTTTTCCAATACAGCTCCTGGATCCGACAAGAACTATTTTTCAAGACAGCCATTGGAGGAAAAGGTCCATTTTGCTAGTAGTTTCTGGGGCATGTTTCAGTGAGGGCAGCATCTGGAATTTGAGCCCACTTAACAGCTTTCTGTGGAAGTGAAAGCCTAAAAACGAGTTTATAGGTGTTTAAGAATAATATCGCAGAACAGGAAAGCAACTAAAGACAAGCCATTGGGAACTCAGTGCAGGACCATCCCTGCGGCAGTAGCCGTAAGCAGCTTGGTGAGTTGAGGTGGAACGCAAGAGCTGTGCCTCAGCCGAAAACGGAGCTATCTCGAACATGGCTCTAGAGATATTAAGATGACGCTTTGTTGCTGTGGACATACACAGCATAAATTTCATGAATTTCTGAGTAGTTTGGTTGTTAACCAGTAAGTCTTGAGGAAAACCGTTTAACCTTTATATTTGCCACGGGAAATTTAGGAAATAACATTAATTTTCCCAATAAGGGATGCGCAATATTATTGCCTAAAATGATGTCAACTACATCAAGTGCCCGTGAATAAATAATAAACTATTACAAAGCAAAATATCTCTTCTAAAATATTGCTCTGTATGGCAAAATGAATGTTGTATCAGTGATCAGCACATTTTTCTATTATTTTGCACATATTCACCAAACAACCTGCAACTTGTCATTACCCTGTTAAAAAAAAACGATTCGCGTTGTTTGGATATGACGTCTTGGGTGCCCAAAAGCATCGTTCTCAATTTTCTTTTTTCCGTTTGAATTTCGAAAAATTGTATGTGGTGACCGCCACACAATGTGCTGTAGTATGTTATGTAATGTAAATGTATTTACGTCACGTAAGCCCCCCATTCGCACAAATTGGCGTGGCTTTACGCCCCGAGTCAAGTGAAGGAGTAGAGCATTGCAGGGGAAGCGAAGAACACATGTCAAACAGCTTACACTAAAACTTAAACCACAAGCATTCACATACGTAACGACACACAAGGGTCACTGAGATGCAAGTCAAGTTATCGGTCTAAGAGGTGACGCTTTACCGCGCGCGTAAAAGCTGGCGGCCCCAGCTGCGAGATGTTAGGTGGAAGTTCGTTGAAAAGGGCAGGTGCCCTGCAAGAGAACCGCCGCTTTCTGGCTTCAGTTATGCTACAATGCTAAGCTATCCTCCCCTTTTGACAGCCTTTTGAAAATTTGCTAAATCATTCCACAGGGCTGGAGATCCTGAGGGTTGTTGGAGGCGGGGGGGGGGGGGGGGGGGGTGTAACGACCTCACTTTCCCTGGATGTTTAAAAACTTGGGTCGGGAGTCCAATAAAAGATGAAAACTGGGTGGCCTGTTGATCAAAAGAAAGCGGACGGTCATAGGTCAAAACAGGCTCTACACATGTCATTTCTTAAACCGAGTTAGCCGTCTTCAAGTCGGCATGGGTGATCAATGCCGATATTAAGACGATCTTAGCGGGACCTCGGTCGGCCAGAGGCCCCTCGGTCGTCTTGAGATAGCACTTGGCCGGCCTAACAGGGCCCAGAGTCTGAATGGGGCTCATAGGTTTTCCTGAAGGGCCATAGTCGGTCTAAGGGGCCCACGGTCGGATTGAGGGGACCCACAGTCGACCTGAGGGGCCATCGGTCGCCTAATATGGCCCTTAATCGGTCTTAGATGGCAGCCGTCCATCATGAGAGGTCCTCCTTCGTCCTGAGAGGCTTACGATATGTCTGAGGGTCCCTCGCTCGGCCTGAGATTGCCCTCGCGGTCGGCTTGAGGGAGCACTTGGTCAGCTTGGGGCTCTTGGTTGACCTGAGGGGTCCTCGGTCAGCTTGAGGGACTCTTGTTTGGCCTGGGGGACCTACGTCGACTTGAATGAGCCCTCGTTCGACTTCGCAAAACCCTCAGTGGGCCTGAGGTTCCTCGGTCCACTATAGAGGACTCTTGGTCGGCTTGAGGGTCCCTTGCTCGGCCTGAAGGAGAACTGTCGGCCTGAGGCTCTGAGGGTCTGAGCGTTTGTTGGCCTGAGGGTCTCTGGATGGTCTGAATCGTATTTTTAAGCCCAATGCCTGGCTGAGATGGCCCTCTGCCAGTCTGAGTGGACCCTCTCAATCTGAATGGGCTCTATGTAGGCCTGGAAGGGCCTTTATTCGGTCAGACATGACCCTCAGCGTCTTTGAGAGTGATGATGTTGGCACCAAAGTAGTTGTATGCAGTAAATTTCAGCGACATCGCAGGGGTCGCAGGGGTCGCTGTCAGGTCCATTGGTCGACATGACAGGGCTCGCCGCCGCCCGGTCTGAGGGGCCTTGCTGGGTCCTGTAGTCATAGGGCTTTCTAAGGCCTGGTGGGGCCCTCTGATACCGACAGAGATATGTTTTTGGAGATATTCTTTACTACGGTTGGGAAAAAATGGGTAACTGCTGTCTCCCAAACGAAAAATCAAACATGGATGCAAATTGTATGTTTTTGCCCTTCCAAAAAATACAGACTTGAAATCTCTTTGCTTTCTCTCGCTCAACAACTTCTCGCTGACGTTTCCTCCCCCTGGTCAGCAACTTTTCCCTAACCACCACCCCCTCCCCCAGCCCCGTTCAACAACGCTAGATTCGCCACTTCCCCGGGGCCCCTTGTATTGCGGGGGCACTGTCTCTGGTCGGCCTCCTCAAGACTGGATGTACAGTCGGTCTATTATGTATGTTCCCTTTTTAAGTTTCTAAAACTCATCTAATTTCACTTCTGTGTTCATCAAGGACTGATTTAAGGGAGCATGTGGTACCTACCTAGGCAGATACCACATGTTCCCTTGTATCAGTCCTTTATGTACACATAAGTGGAATTAGATGAGTTTTAGAAACTAAAAAAGGGAAGATACATAATAGACCGACTGTACCTAGTCTTACAGATGGGCCGAAATCCGTCTTCATCTTGTTTGCTTATGTGCATAGGTTTCAGGAATGATTTCCGGTTCACTGCACTGATTATGGAAAATAATACACTAATAATTTGTCGTTAAAGGGAATGTTTCACATTAACATAAGATTTGAGTTGAGATGGCCAAGTTGTTGGATTTCCATTGAAAGTAAGTATCGCAGAAGTTAAAACACCCACAGAGGTCTAATCGAAAATAAATTTGAGTTTGGTTTTGACATCTGCAAAAAATAAGGTCCTAGTGTATTAGGGTAGCCTCTTAGCCGTGTCGTCATCCCTTTTTATCAAATGTTGATGAAAGAGACCTTGTTTTACCATTTAGCTATACATTAGCCATATCACTAGTCATACAATTAGGCAGCGTGAAGGTTTTCTACTTTCCAAAAATTCCTTCATATGACGTCATCAGCCCATAATACTAAAAAACTTAGTTTTTACATGAAATCTGGAGCAACTGTTTGTGAGAACAAATGTCAGAATCGTGTCGGCAGCAATTATTCATATTTTGGCACCCAAGCGGCGAACATTGGACAACTTTCGAAGTGAAAAACATTCCCTTAATCACTGCAGGTATAACATGCTAAGTTTTGAAATATTTACACAACTAAACACAACTTTTAACCGTCCATAGATAAACCAAGGCAACTTCTTTCGTGGATAAACAAATAAATAACGGCGCAGAAATAAGCCAATGATTTGACTCGAATTAATCTCATGCAAGCAACGATAATGTGAGAAACAGAAACAAATTGAGAGCCTTACAGGAAGGTGCAAAATTATTTTAACTAATGGTGACGAATACCGAATTAGAGAAAGTATTGTGGTGGTTCTGAAAGTGTATATTTTTCCTCGCATCTTCAACAAGTACTTAGGCAAGTACTGTATTGTATGCGCCACGACCCCTCCAAAATCGATGAAGTTTTGATGACATAGTGTCGTAGTATGGTTCTTAGCAACCTGATTTCGCATTATTCTGAGGAAAAGAAGTATGAATTGGAACCAAATAACTGACATTAGCCGTTTTCACGATGGATTATTTTGCGTGAAATGTTTTAAAACATTTTAAAATGTTTAAAAATGTTTTAGTAGTAGAACGCTTTCAACGAGGACTAATCTGGAGAAATGCTTTAACCCTCGCCCTAACCGGAACCGTAAGTGCAAGGGCTAATGCATTTTCGCAAATTAGACATCGTGGAAGTGGCACTACTGAAACATTTTAAAACATTTTTTTAACATTTCGCACAAAATAATCCATCGTGAAAACGGCTATTATAATTTGCTTTTTCTGCGTAAATATATATTGTTATGACTTTCTAGTATTATCATAAATAATTTTTAGCTTCTCTCAATCATTTTTGAGATTTTCCGCGTTTTGATAAAGGTGAACTGTTTCCTTTAAATGGACAGAATCTCAACACTGCAGCCACCAAGCAATAGAGCCTTGGTTCACCAATTTTGCATGCGTCGGATTGGTATTTGTAACCTTTTTACAAACAGGGCACACCAAAATGTCCTAAATGTATGCCTAAGTTACCTTTTATGACAGCACGCGACACATAATTTGTGTATCAATACAGAACCCAGAGCAACATACATCGCATAGAAACATAAACAGCCCGTATGACAGCCTTCAGTCGGCCAATAACTACTCAAACAAGACACTTTGAATCTGGGATAAATTACATTAGAAGTTACCAAAGGCTGTGCCAATTGTAAGCAATGTAGCTTTCAAATTTTGGTTGTTCGGAATTCATTTTCCGGTGCGCGTTTGTCATCAAAACCATAAAACATAACCTCACTCTGACATTATTTCTGGTTCACTTATCCGGTTATATTCACCTATTCCGGTATTTACAAAACACAAAATGCATTTACATAAAAGCCTTTGCATTGTCACAGAGGGACTTTTATGTGCGCAGTAGCTGTGTGTTCATTGTACAGGGAACTTCATTGCAATCGTCTGCGCAATCGCCTTTACTGCAGCTGTCTTTACTCTAAGCATATTCTGACCTTGCATGATGTCATCACAAGTATCATGACGCCACCAAAGAGGTGACGTCAACTAAGCTAATATTATTCTGAGATGTCGGAACAGCTCACTGAACCATTTTTTGCTTCGGTCAACATATGTGAAATTGATGTGAGACAGGTTATTGAAGGATTGGAGAAAGTTTGGATACTGAAAGTTGGGTGATAATGACATTGGTTTACAATGCATTGCTAAATAGCGTGAAAGTGAAGACAAAATAGCTCCTTTGTAACTTGAGTGTTAAGTTATGGTTACATACGTTTTAGACCTGTCTGCCTGTCTACTTTTTAACGGCTTTAACTATTGTGTGGTAAGTATTGAATGAACCACAATGTGTCTTCGTAGGACCGCGGCAGTTTCGACGGCCATTGTCATGCAATGTGCGTAGTTCTGTCTGGCTGCTGGGTTATCATTGGTTTAATTTCTTAACTGTTAATGTGTGGTAATTATATTTAAAATGTACGTCTTACAAACATACAAGACAAAGTTCAAAAACCCAAATTTAAAAAATTTTCCATCCTGCATACAAAAATAACTGTAAAGATACTCCGTGGAACAATCAGAACAATGACTACCTCATTTATTTGTTTTAAAAAGTGCTGTTTTTTGTATAAAAAAATCTGTAAAATAACTGCCTATCTTCTTTTTTCAGACAGTTTCGGTGAGAAGCTGATTATTGACGTCGGCAAGTGTCGTCGGCATTGTCGCCACTCGGGCAGCGTTTCCAAGAACAAGTTTCTGGAGCTAATGGACGCCCACAGTGACACGGATCCCATCGAGGTGCGACCACAATACCACATACATTACTGTCAGGATACGAGTCCTAAAGCCCGGTCAGAACTGAGATTCTATCGAGAGAGACAGACGTGTGCCGTTTATGCAGGACTGCCTGGTGTGATCAGTAGATCTTTGGATGATTGACAACAGACACGCCGTTGACCGTGGTATGAATGATATTTAGCTCTAGCATAATGATGTCCGGATTCCGACGCCATATTTAGAACGTCAAGGTAGCCTGCTAGTTCCTGGTCACAGCTTGCGGGTGCATCGGGTGTCATTGCGAATATTGTTACTCAGAGTAGCGATAAATAGTGACGTTATCCGTCGTTTCTTCTGACTTTTGACCCTTGCATATCACCGTCATGTATTATTGCACCATCTGCAATTAGCTATATCCGTACATCGCTGACATTTGCAAAGCACCGTCATGCAAGGTGTCATTTTCTGAAAATCTGAAAATCTGCTAACTTAATAGATTATAATTTCATTTTTACCACGCATCACCCTAATGTTGGGTCACCCCAACGTCACCCTAATAAGGGCCTAATGTTCAAAATGTGAAATTATTGGTAGGTCCCGGCCCCCCAAAAGTACACAAATCGACACCGGTGCCGTCATGTATGCGTTATCTGTGGTTGCTACAGTTTGCAAAATCAGCTTCTGTTTTCCACCAGCTATTTATGCGGCGGCGGGCGCGGCGGGCGTCCTGCATGGCTCCGAGCCGATGTCGCTCAGTCGAGGTGTCTCTGGAGCGCCACTACACGCCCCGAGGCGTCATGACCCGGGAGGTCACCCAGCGCTGCGGCTGCCAAAAGCCGGCCCCCTCCTGTCAGCGGCAACCGCGGATAGTCACCTTTCACCCGGGCACGCCGCACCAGCGCCGGCTAGACGTGGGCATCTGCAGAGGGCCCTGCGGCGACAAAGGTGAGGGGCGACTGGATCTCTCAGGACCTGATAAGGTGCTGACAAGCCGTCAGGATGGCCGAGTGATATCATTCGCGCCTACGGACACCGGTCGGCACCGACTGACACCCGATTGACGATTCTCAGCGCGTTTTCATCCACTTAAAGTGATGATACTGTCCCTGTCATACATACTCGTCCATATACCTGTCAGCGGCATGGACGCGCCTATAGTGATGATACTGTCCCTGTCATACATACTCGTCCATATACCTGTCAGCGGCCTGGACGCGCCAGTCACGGTGGATCGTAAAAACAGCATCAAGTCATCATTGTGTTAGTCTATCGCTGTAAGTCGTGCCAAGGCCTGGTGGATTTTCTGTTTATAGCTGAATTTGCATGCCACCTTATGCAAAGCATCGCGTTTGAATTCCACATCCGTTTCACGGGCATTGGGCTCAGGGCAAGACTCAATCATTTTATGAAATTCGCCATGTTTATTTTACTGAGAAAGTTTCTGCTTGCATTGATTTCAGATGACAGTTGCCACCCCCTGAAGAATATAACTGTGTCAATCGATGGTCCAAATGGTAAGTGTGAGTTATATCTTCTTGCAATGGCATTATGATGTAATGATACTGCTAAAAAGTTTAAGCTTATTATAACATGAATTGGGAATTCATGGAAAGTTACAAATATTCCGCCTGGGGCATCTTCAGTGAAAAATTGGTAGTTATACTCTTTTTAGTAAAACAGTTCGCTTAGTTTTGTATTTGCTTCTTGAGGAAATTTTTAGATAATAAAAAGTTTACCAAGAAGAGGAAACTCAAATCTTCAGGAGCTCCGCATCATAAAGGGTTGGTTTCTCGGAAAGATCAAAGCCTTACGGCCCTTCCAATTTTTCCATGACGTTACTACGTTCTCCTTGCTACGTTCTTGATTCTTGACATCACTGACAGTTTTATACAATTCATCCGGTGATCTTTTTAGGAAAAAATCAATTTGTATCACTGCCATGAGTTTCATTTTAGCCACATTCACAAGCGCAGTACTCAAGGCCATGTGCTTACACACACAACAACAAACATACACTGAAAACTTTTTTACCCTCTCCTGGATGGTAAACCCCCTATAGCCGGGTAACAGGGCCCACAGACGTTTTTCACCACACAACGGAGGGTAACTCTTTGAAGTTACTCTCGTCAGAGTGATTTTTTTTCGAAATTACCTTCTCTGGAACGGATCAACCCTTTTCTGTTACCCTTCATGAAGAGTAAAACAATTTCATCTACCATTATGATTTACACTTTACATGAGAGTAACTCTCGTGGCTTACCCTCTGTCGGGAGGTAAATTTTACTTCTTTGCTAGAGAGTAAACCGCCAGGGCCGGGTTAACAGGGCCCACAGACGTTTTTTACCACCTTACCAGAGGGTAAAACTTTTTAGATTTACTTCTCGCTCTAAGGGTAACCTTTCGTTTACCCCTCTGATGGAGGTAACCCTTTCAAGTGACCCTTTCAAGGAGGCAAAATTTACCTCTGACAGAGAGTAAATTTCCTGTAAAAACTGTTGCAAAAAATGTGCAGGTGTTACAAACAACAAAATTTATAATTTTACAAACATTGTATTTATCTTATCACGTAGGCACATAACACACGCAGAGCACGTGCAACATATGACACGCTGGGTCCCCGGCCATCATATCTTGGCAGACGCAGAGCACCGTAAACTACGCCATTGGTGTTCGTCTTGATTCACACTTCAAAATCAAAATCAGTTAAATTACCCAAAAGTTCTATCTCTGATGGTCTCGTCTGTCTTGAAACCATCTCAAAAAAAAAAAAAAAAATCACTGTCTTCTTCCGGCCGGTGGATTCGGAAAGCCACCGCCGTCACCGTGTAAGGGAAGGCTCAATCTTACAAGTGGCCAAGTCTCTATTCACTCTCCGTATCCACGGTCCACCATTGTTCCACAGTATAGAGCAATAAACCAAGCTCCCGGCCATGCTGCACATCCGCGCGTGTCCCTGCCCAGACCAAACTGACGCGCCACCACGGCGCGGCGCCGGAAGCCAGCTGGGATGCTTCCCGCCACGCCGGGGGACAAAAACATCATTGCCCGGATCCTTCACGAGGACGCAACCACCAAAATTATCACCTAGCTAGGACACATGGTTAACTTTGCTTAGGTCATAACTTTTATGTTTAAAGTTTAGGTAAGGTCAAGTTTGGAATGAGGTTTCTAGCTTTTTAAGGGACCATTAGGCAGACCACCTCTATACGTTAAGATTATGATAATATGCGTAATCTGGACAGACTAAAGCTGACGAACAATAATGACTTATCAGCAATGCTCAAAACAAAATTAATTGTGATTGAACAGCCTCACAAAATTAACAAATACTTACCATTAAATCCCTCCGTCGCACTCTCAGCTTGCCTGATATCAAAGGGAAATATCCTGCTGTAGCACGTATCTTCAGCTTGCTTCTTCAAACGGCCACGCTTCGCGCTGTTAGCATTTGCCAAATGGCGGGCTTTTCTGATTTTGGGCGCCAAAATGTTTTACTCTTTAAAAATATACCACCTTCACGAGGGAAAAAAGTATCCGTGAAGCAGAGTATCGGAAACGTGGGCCACGGCTTAAGAGTAAATTATGTAATCCAAGGGGTAAATTGGGGTGACCCTTCTGGTTACCATAAGTAAAGAGTTATTGCATAGTGTCACTAGCAGTTTACTCGGTGGAGAATGGTCAAACCAATTGCAACGTCGCATATGTGTTTACCATCGCCAGACGGGTTCACGATACTCGAGAGGAGTGAGTTTTCACTATTTGATCAAGAACTTGAGAGGAGTAATATCCGTTAGGTTAGGGTAAATGAGCCCTTGATTGTAGAGTAACGTTCGAATTGTACCTTTAAGTTACATTAGCCAGAGGGTAACAACCAGTTACCCTTTTCAACATACTCTTGTCATGCGTGTCCTTAAAAATTCACCCCCGGGCCAGGGGAGGATGGTTAAAAAAGTTTTCAGTGAGTGATGTGGCCAAATGCCTAACCTGGAAGTCCTGCATCGAACATCTTTTTACACCGATCGACACCTAAAAAGGTATTTGTTGGATGTACAAAGCTCCAGTCATCATCTTCCAGGGTGTTTCTAGGGTGTCTGATACCTCTGGTATCTCTAAAAAATGTTCCGGATTTTTATTTTCTCAGTTAACACTGTGGGGAATATCTCAAGGGTATCGGCGGTGTCAGACACCTTTTGCGACATCCTTGAAGGTGTTGCCTGGATTTTGTACACCCAAAAATGCCGTTATAGGTGTCTTTCGGTGTAAAAAAGGTGTTCGAACGGGAATTCCAGAGTAGACATTTTGGCCAAACACTAATGATGTTTTTTCAGTGTACTTCATAAGCTCCAAGATTGCTAACGTCTGAGAGTCACCCTTTATTTCGGTGATAGTTAACCAAAGTTATGCTACTATAGATCCATTTTTTTGCAAATCAGTCTACCATTATATTACTCGATAACAAAGTCATACAAAGTGTATCGCTGTGAATTTCCAGCGTTTAAGTTCACTAAATATGTGCAAAAATTTGGTTTGATGTGCTATTGCTTCTGGTGAAAGTTCCAAACGAAATGAGCCAGTTTGTCTCAGAATGCAGCGTATTCAGGTGTTTTGTATACGTTTTCAGGTGCTGAGATCGCTTCAGTCATAGAGGAATGCTTCTGTACCCATGGCTGCTACCGAATGGCGCTGATGGAGCAAGTCTATGATTTCTCTGATTCTTCGGAGCCCCAGATAAAGGTTTGTCATTCTATTGTTAACTTAGTGTATATAACATATACATGTTGCAATCATTGTTGCTTTACATTACGTTTGTACCGTTCATCATTTGCTTATTGTCACAATGAGTTGCGCTGCCAGTATAAGTTACTAGCTATGCACGTAATATACAACATTAATAAGGATATTTTTTGAACAAAACTTGTAATTCCCTCACGCGAATTATAACTTTATCAGTTTTCAATAAAGTATTGTTGTTCGTCGTACTAGAACACTCTTCATCCAAGTGAACATGGCATGTTTTCCCATTGCAGGACGTGGACGTCGGTCAGTGTGTGGGGACGTGCACAAAGGACCAGCAAGGCCGGGACTGTGTCTACAGGTGAGCTCAGTGTGCAGAACTGCCGATGCGAGGCTTGAGTATAATGAGTATCCTATTCTGCCTGACCTCGTTCCTCCCACCCTTCTCCCGCCCGGACTGCTTCCATTGGTAGCCGGCAGACATACATAACACATACACTCATATTGTATACATACATAATAGCATTATATTAAATTAAAACGAAACAAGACATATCAGGTCGGCATGTGTTACCTTGCACTGCGGCGTCGCAGTCTCCGAGATACTGTCCTCTGCCGCGCCGCAGTCTCTCCATCTCTGCTGTGTGCCAGCCCACTTCTGCGTCGGGCAAGACGAGAGACGCGCGCACAGCACGTGACAGACGACAGACAGACAGCGTGTGTTTCCGGTGCTTGTGAAACGCTTGTCAAACGGAGTCGATTCATTACGACTGCCGGTATGCAGATTCGGTCGAGGGGCGCGGGAGCGGCTCTGAAGCGGCCGGCTAATAGACCCAGTGTTTCCGCCGCGTGGGCGCGGATTCATTTGTCAGTAGGTGTAATGAGGAGCGACCCCTGCGACCCAGGAGCGGCCGGCACGACTAATCGCGTGTCAGAACAGCACTCCCCTGACAGACCGGCCGGAAATGACGTCACACTTCATCCGTAGATTTTCAGTGCGTACCGGCAGCACTATCTACACTGACTGACAGATGTACTGACGGACAGTGTACACGACACTGTCCGTCAGTACTAGTTTATGCTTTGTGCGGACAGCGACAGTCTATCATGAGCCAATTTACTGGACGGTATTTTCTTATCTGATTTATAATTTCACATGATACTTATTTTACTTTAACAAGAAGACATTGAGATGGGTAGTTGCATCATGTAACTAATTAGGTAACAAAATGCCATCTTTCTTTACATTGCATTCCAGTCGTTTTTCAGTAATTTCTTTGAAATGTCAAAACACAGTGAATCCACTGGGATTGTGATCTTGATTGACCTTTTCCTCGTCAGTGTAGGGTAGTGGTGAATGCAACTCCCTTGGTTTTCGAGAATAGCTGACGTATATATTAACGATTGCGATAAAATTTGCAGTATCATACTTTTCAACAATTTTACATATACTCTGAAAATTTTGAACTTCTATCTCTATAACTCGTGACCTCTTGACCTTCTTCTCAAGGTCATATCAGCACATATGGCGTCCCGCAGTATCAATCCTGGTAACTTGTGCAATTTCCGAGTGTTTGCTGTTCAGATGCATATATGTACACACGTTTTTCCAGGTGACAGTTGTGGTTTCCACTGGGATTGTGATCTTGATTGACCTTTCCAGACACGACACGACTTTGTTTTCAAAAGAACACTAAGTTAAACGAGTTTTGAGACAGTCCTTCAAACCGACGTTTTTGGACGCTCTGGATGCGCCAGTGGGTCAAGGGCTCAGTTAGAGGCATCATTTCCCTAACACAATAAAACAAAATCATTCGTTGTTTATTGTGTGACACGTTTCGTATTTTACTAAAAAACAATTGTATTATTGAAATAGCTGGTTCGATTAGTAACTCCTCACCAAATCATCGTATAAATCAGTGCAGATTCAACCCATGTGTAATATCCCTTATCCCTACCATTATCCCTTGCAATGGTAAATGGTAGCCCCTGGTATGGCTAATGGGGTACCAAAACTAAAAAAGTTGTTGCCTGGTTGTTGCCGTTGATTGCTGAGTACTGTACAATTTATTTCACATATTATGGTTAGTCGTTAGACGTTTATGACCGAAATAGTTATTATTCGTTTTGAACGTTTGTTCAACTTAAGAATATGCTCATACCACCGACCACGTAAACGTAACATATTACTTTCGAAACGAAATGCATGAAACCCGGGTCGTCATCCTTCCAAGCATCGGGCTGATATCGGCTCAACGTCGGCATGTTTTCAAGATATCCATTCATCATCGGTCGTGTCGGCTAAATCCTGGCATACAGCCAAATTTATTCGTCGGATATGCAGTGAAATCGGTTATTTAATTGAACTATGGCTGTAGGGGCTGTGGGTGACTTTTGGGGCTCGAGGGCCACCCCAGAAGAGACAAACAGCTGAAACTTAACGAAGAAGAAAAACATTGTTTCGCCGATATTATCACCGGTTTCGTCGTGTGATGGAATGAATGTGGATTTGGGTAGTCTATGTTCCTAGATCCAACGAATTCATCAGCAGCTTGGTTTTCCACGCATCACTGTGTCTGAAACTATAGTATATGTGTTAATTAAATGTCTATGTAAGGAAAGAAGCAATTGTGAGCCCAGAGGATCCTTTTTGCGGCGAAATCCCCCCCCCCAAATATCAAGCAATCAAACAAACTCTTCGGATTTTGCTTCTTAGTCGATAAATGGTTGATTAAATGACCTTTTTTAAATTAAAAATGCGTCAATATTTTGCTAATTTCAGACGGATTGGTGGCTTTGGCCTTTTGGCAACCTTGGATCCGCCATTGACCATATAACATTGAGGGAACCGAAAGCATCTTTGGGGGACCAAAATCAACATATTGAGGCCGAGGGCCAACCCAAATGTATATAAATCGACGTCTGTGGTCCACACCACTTCCAAACCGACGTGACTTGGTGCGGGTAGGCAGCCATCATCAAGATCCCAAAGCTACGGTGTTAAACGGCGTAGCTGTGAGCGGTGTTTTGTTGATATTAAGTTAAAAGCACGCTTTAGTGACGCTTTTATCTACTTAACAGACCGTACAGTCGTATGCTACCTACGAATTTCGCTCCCAACATGGGGCAAAATCGGGTCACTGGGGAGAGAGCCAGCATTCACTGCGGGTCATTTCCCCACCCAATTAACATGCTATCCGAGGCCATGCAGTAGGTACAGTAAAAAAAGTCCGGTGACTGAAGGATTTTTAAGGCTAGTGATGCATCAAATATTGTGTTATAGTGCACACTCGTGTCGAGTTCACTGGGGGTGGAATTTGTTCCACTGGGGGAAATTCCATCCCCTGGGGGAATAGCGTGCCGGGAGGACGTCTGCACCACCACTTCTAACTTGGCTCCTCAACAAATAGATAGGCATGAGAGTAGATAGGCAAAATTCATCTGCTATCGTTTGATAGCTCGTCAAAAATAATGTGGTAAATATTTCACACTTTTTGGCTGGTAACAACTTTAAAAAGCAGTAGAAGCTCTTAAAAATGCAATCACTGTAGGTGCCCTCAAATCAATCAATAGCTCAGGTTAATAATTATGGCTCCAAAAGTAAAAAATACTATTTTTGTCAAATACAAAAGTATACAAATCACAATCACATTTAAAGACAACAAACAATCATTGTCCAAAATGATCATCAGCACCATGCTCTCAAAGTTAAATTTAATACAAATATACAACGTGACTCATTGTTACCCTGTGCAAACATTGCTGACAATGTATTCATTTGCAGTGATCCAGTGACGTCCAAGTGTCTGATGTCACTGCAGTACCAAGCTCGCGGCTGCGTCGCCACCGGCAGCCAAGAGCACTTCTACAGAACGCAGGACGGCCGGGAGAAGTCACTGGTCAGCATCAGTGAATGCTCCTGTCACTGAACTGTCACTGAGCTTTCACTGACTGGTCATCAGATCATCTGCTGTTAGGAGAAGCGTCGTGCAGTTGTTACAGTGGAAGAAGCGTGTCCTGGTCAAACGGCGGTGTCCGGATGGGATAAGACATGGTGGCGTCTTACTCCTTCACTTGTTGACGGTGTTGAAGGCCATGTGAATCAATGAGAACGACTGTGATTTTTTTTGGTCTACGAAGGAATGGACGAACTGAATGTATGAAAACTTGTATTCACGACAAGATAACATTTGTATTGCGAAGAGTTAATTTGCCACTTTCTCTATGCATGGTACTAACGAGTTGCTGTTACACTCTTCAGCCTGTTTGGCGGGTTTTAGCAGTGTGATATGCACATGTTGGGTTTGTTTCATCCAAATTTTTGAGATTTCTGGAGATCTAAACTTTTTAACTGGATAATTCTCGATGTTTCTACGTTCCAGGACTGTAATTTATGCATAAACCAGTTAAAACAGCAAGTCACAAGTGGAGAGAGGAAACATTTTTCAGTGAAATAATATAATCTTATTTTATTTTGTATATCTAACCTCTTGTAACTAGATCAATTGTTTTGAAATACTAATTTGTAAACCACAACTAGTACCGGTTGAACACGTCTTCGGCTTTATTTATTATGGCTTGATTCAAAATAACCATTTATCCGTCAACTAACACGTTTTTCAAAAGGAAAGGTGAATGCCGATATTTGGTCAAAGTATAAGCACTTACATGTACAGCAAACCATGCATAAATATGTTGATTGACGACAGCAACGTGATATTCCTTTATCAATGTGTAAAATGTTTCAAGGTTAAGCGTATAAGAGTTGAAGTGGTCGTAGATTTAACAAGTTGCTAGCTAGCTAGTGACAACTATTCATTCATAATGATGCTTTATTTTATTTTTTATAAGAAACTGCATTTGGTAATTATGATTAATCCTAGATTTTAACCACATCTGTCTCTAATTTTATTGGCTATATGTTAATAAACGAGTTTCTTTCACGAATATGATAGGAAAAACTTCCAATATATTGGCTCTTCATGGCAGTAAGATTATACAGAGTGTAAGGAAATACGAATGATCTGCTGTGTTTGTATTTGTTGAAGGGAGATGTGATTCTTCTTCGTTTAGCTATAATGATATGTTGTGAGGCAGTGACCAGCTTGAACCTACCACCTGTCGGACATCTTATAATTGGGTTAAGCGTGAATACGTCATGCTTTTATATTTCGATGATGACCCGGCATGTCGTAGGGCTTCACGTTTTTTTTTTTAAATAAATAAATAGAAATTGCTCAAGATTACCCGCGCTGTGACCCATGACTGCTGCTCGGGAACTCACTTTATCACTTTTTGATACCAGCAACTACATATGAACTTCAAACAAAAATTGCCGCATTCAATTCATTCGTCAATTATTCACAATCAAAATACACATTTTCTATTTTATACAGCCTTCATATCATCAAGTCACAAATTATGTTCTCTTATGCTTTCCTAAGACCCATGTTACATACAGAATATAGGTTACAGTCACCCAGCGTCGACCACCAGTGTGTCGACGGAGGCAATTCATAACATGCCACTACACCACAGCACGCCACCTGGCACACCACACACCACAGCACGCCACCTGGCACACCACACCACACACCCTGAG
This sequence comes from Semibalanus balanoides, assembly GCA_014673585.1. Classification (NCBI taxonomy): domain Eukaryota; kingdom Metazoa; phylum Arthropoda; class Thecostraca; order Balanomorpha; family Balanidae; genus Semibalanus; species Semibalanus balanoides. The sequence goes on from VOPJ01005912.1 coordinate 33,745, forward strand.
TGGACCCTTATCAGCACCCTCCTGACTGAGGACCCTCCCCGTCTCGTCTGGCATGCGATCGCAGCGGACACCTGTACACATCCGGCCTGGCTGCGGCTGTCGGACATTCCGACAGCCGCCTACGCATCTTCACCCCTATCTGCCGTGCCATGTAAATACATACGGATCTGACCAGTCACGACTCTATTCACGACACTCCTGTGATGAGGCGTCCACACTGACACCGCCAGTGGTCGGATCCTGAAGCAGTGTGGCGATATCGACGCGGGTTGGCACGCGGGATGCCAGGAATGGGGACTGTGTTCGGTGAAGTGCATATATTTCGGATTGTGATCACCGGGGACAAAGTTCCACTGATGGTGGGCACAGCAGAGTGATCACGAACGTTTTGTCATGCCGCACTCGGTGTTCTTCTGCTGTATAATTACATTTGGTCGTTGCGAAATATCAGGGACGAGTGGATATCAAGACAATTGATATAGCGTTTAACCTCCCTGCCATTTATTCGTTATAACTCAAAAACAATTAGCGCGATAAATGTGAAACTTCAGGTACATTATTTCACATCAACGTAACGTATTCTGTGCGAAAATTAAGCAACTTCGTTAATAAATGTTTGAGATATAGAAAATTTAGTAACGCTACGACACACGGTTCTTACACATAAATCAGGTAAACTTTAAGAGACCGTACAAAGAGAGTACATAATTAGCAAAATGCAAAAAAAAAATGAGAAAATAATAAGGGCCACAAATTTGCAATATCGGATTTCTAAAACCTTTGTTTTTGACCCCCACAATTTCCAAAACATTTTTTTTTGTAATGACTACAAAATCAAAAAATAAAAATAATACAAAAACCGAAAGATATGTCAGAGAACTATATTAAAACAACAACCATACCAAATTTTAAAATGTCATTTTTGACTAAGTGATCGCATTTACAGTGCTGGTAACTCATGACGTCATATTTTGAAATATTGTTTTTTGCTTTTTTGACAAGATATAAACAAAAATTAAATACGGCAATGTATTTCTGAGAAAAACTGGTCTAGAAACACGTTTTTTGTTTACATTTATCAATTTCAAAAATTGTCATTTGTTGACCTTACTTTGACCTTAGCTTGACATTTACTTCATAAACATGAATTTTGGTGGTTAAATGAGCACCACTATCGCTTTCCATGCGTACAATGATCCATAAAACATGTGTTGCATGGCTTTCGTAAATATTTTTTGCATAGTGGACTTTTGTGACCTAACCTTGACCTTTGATCTTTGCCAATAATCTCACATTCGATCATGCTGGATGTGTATCTTACGTTTAAGAGCACTTTGGCTGACCATGGACACAATCAAAGGTTTTCGATGGAAAGTATGGCACATCAACGAAATACATTGATTTTGACTTTTGGCCTGACCGTGATCTGACATGTGACCTCAATTCGAGATTTTCGAGCATAGTTTAGATTTGTCTCAATGAGCGCTTTCGATTGCCGTCTTCCGCGTCTCGCGGCAATCATTGGTTCGGAAGATAACCAGGGGCGTTTAACGCCCCCCACCCCCAGTCTATGGTGTTCAGATCAGATCCCAGTCAATGCCGGGTGACACGCGCCCTGGATGGTCTGATAATCCCACGCATTGAAGGGAGGATTTTGCACTCCCACCCCTCTAAGATCTCGGCCCACATAAGAGCTACAATAACTAAATTCGTAGGGTAAAGATATTTTGTGGGGAACTCTTCTTTACAAAAATAATGACCCTAGGTCAATATCTTCAAGATCAAATGAGGTGAAATATGTTTTTTGCTCTTTTGCCTGACATCGTTAAGGACCACAATAGCCGTTTTCACGATGGATTATTTTGCGCAAAATGTTTTAAAACTTCTAAAGATGTTTTGATTTTTTTTTAGTATGCAAGTTTTAGTATACTTATTCTTTTCTTAACTACGCAACTTTTGCAAGCGAGTGTCGTGAATATGTCCTTCGTTATATGTGTAAAATGTTGGCAAAAGTATAGTATGTTACAAAATGCGTTTAATGGATAACTAGCCAGATAATTATGTATAGGTTAGTGTGATGCCAGATCTCCACCTACTGATTCTTTTTCAAACATCTTTGAAACCATATCGGTTCTCGGCACGCTATTAGTCGCTCAACAAAGCGAACTCCCCTTGCTCATAATGGACTCGCCTCCAGCGAATCGCTTCTGGCGCATTATTGTGCCATGCGAAGGCAGATCTGTGATCCATGACGCTGCCAGATTGAGTAACTAATATGGCGATATGCTTAACCCATCATCAAATCACATCCATGCGCAGCCCGTCTCCTCATTCACGAAGCTTTGTTGATCCGAGACCACAACCCTCTCTGAACAAGCAGCTGAAATCCTGCATAACTCTAGGCCTATGGGGATAGGCCTCTCGGATTAGCAAAGGCTAGTGTCGAGCGTTTTGACGTCGCTATCAGCAAATACGCTGAATATGGGGTATCATTTAGTCAGTATTCAATAGATGCACAAGTCATGGTTTTATAATTCAAGTGTGTGTTTATGAGCGCTGTATACTGTGCAATGTCACTTTTAAAAATAAATTGAGCATGATTCGAAACGTAATAAAACCAAACATGTAACTAATGAACTTTGGAGAATAATTTGGACTTACAAACTAGCACAAAGAGTGATCAGGGAAAATAAAGAGAACGAGGCGGAAACTCCAAAAAGCTAACAGTGCTTTGGTCTTATAGCAACATGCAATATGAGTCATAATTCTGCCCAAGGTGTACCAATATATATATCATATATATATAATAATATATATTATACTATATATATTATATATTAATATATATATAATATATTATATATATATATATATCACCAAAAGGTGATTAACCCTCGCTAGTGCGGGGCGTGATGCCGCCTCCCCCTCGTTTTCAGGCCATAACATAACCAGTAAGAGCCTTAAACGGCGAAAGAAGGACGAGCGAGTCCAAATAAATCGCGTTCAATTATAAACCCGTCCAACGGCAGGTTCGTCTTGGCAAAGCATGCTTTTTAAATATTTTACGCTGTGTGTTGGTTTGCCGTCGCAAATATACGAACTAATCGATACTTTGAACAAATAGGGTTTTGCAGCGTTATTTTTAATTGCAATTATAAGCTTCATGTGTTGAAGGCAAATATTGATTTTGTGTATAGTGATTGATTGCGCTTACACTGCACTCATTCATTTTAACCGTCTAAGCTAACCCTTGGTTTGGGGATAGTACCGGCGTGTAATGAAGGACAATTCTATATAATCGTCGTAATACAAATATTACCGGCCAGATTTTAACGCGAAATACTGTATTTAAACCTCAAGTTTTGCATGCATTTAGAGACGGGTACATTGGGTCTACAGATTGGTGTTCGTTTCATCGTGTCACGTCCTATAGGTGCTGAGCACTGATTTAAATTGTAGACGTCATAAAAACTATGGAATTTGCGCTGTATGCCGAGTAACTTCTGCACCGTACCACGCAGCCGCTGATCGACACATAGTGCATGCCGGGCGGATCGTTTCTCTACGCATCTATGTTTGACCCGTGTCTTTCGACTTTTGGTTACCGAGATATAGGTCGGTATTGCAACGATGTGTTTTGCAGGTAAGTTTTCCTGGACGGTGATAGCGGTTGCACGTGCGCACGGTGCCAGTGGACCCAGAGTTTTGACCTGAAACAACATTGGCCGAGTGTGGTCTGTGTTGCTTAGTCACAAAATTTTATGCTAATGGCGCAGCGCGCGTTTGCTCTCAGCTAGCAGCAGGATAATACTTTCTGGACACCCTCGGAGCGTCTGGGACGGCACGCGCCATGCGATTCGTCATCAAGATGAAGATAAAGTGCCTAAGTAGTATCATAACTGTCATTGCATGTGGCTATCATATGTCGTAGAATGACCGTGCTGTTTGTTCGCAATCGGAGCGGGATTCAAAAGATATTACCAGCTATGACCAGCCGTTCGCGGTCTGGCCGGGCCCGGCCGGGCCCGCCGGGTCGGGTGCCGCTTATATCTGAGAAAAATCCGGTATTCAATGAGGACTCGCTCCGCGCTTCGCGCTCGCTCGTAATAAATAAATAAATAAATAACATAAGGCATAGCATAATAGTTATCAGACGATTGCGATGCAACTTTCAGTACCCTAGTTTCTGACAATTTGTCACATACTCTAACAAAATGGGAACTTCTACTCTCATAAGCCGTCACCTATGACCTATTTCGCAAGGTCATGACAGGCGCAACTGGCGGTCCGTAGTATCGATGCTTGTAACTTGTGCAGTTTCCGAGCGTTTGTTGTTCAGGAGCATATGCACACGAGTTACCACGTGAAGATCGTGACCTTGGTTGACCTTTTCAGAAGTCAACCGATTTCAATGGCCTTTGGTGACCTGAAATGACTTGTTTAGCCTGTGGCATTTTCTAGGTCATTTTGTGACACTTATTTCAAATTTGCATCAATTTTACATTATCATTTGCTACACTGGGGTAATGCATCCTCACATCTGAGCCAAGGTCACTGACCTTGGATGACCTGAGATGACCTTTTTGGATTTTTGTAGTTTCTAGCACATTTTGTTAGGAATTTCTAGGACACAATCCTGAAAAATGCAGTTTACATGGCTGTTCGTCAATTTTGATTTGAGGTCATTAGCTTAGGCTCTAGAGGTCATCAAAGGCCCCAAAAAACAGTTTTGCTAGCAATGTTTTTCGCAAGTTAATTTTCATCAAAAAATATGTGGCAATCATTTTAACACCATTGTGCTTTTCTTGACGAGGCGCTTTGAAACATATGAATGGTGACCTGGTTAAGTTAAATTCAAAATTTGACCTCAGGTCAAGGTAATTTGATGACCAAGGTAGGGCATGTTGCATGTGAAGCAACGCGGCCCGACGAGAAAATTACAGTGGTGTCATCCGCTCGTCTCTATCCTGATTATATCAAGAGTTATTAGCAGAACATTGCTGTTGACCTCAGATGACCTCAGATGACCTTGCAGAGATCACTGAGCAGCAATTGCACTAGAGTCATGAAGAACTAGCTAAAATAACATTATTCTGAAATAATTTGCCTGATCCAACGCATATTCACGGAAAATAAAGCATTTTTATATTTCCCAGCTCACTTACAATGGGAAGGGCAGGAAATTGACCTGACCATAGGTAAACAATGCGAAAAATCCGAGATCAACCGATTGTAGGTACTTATGACCTTGTGACATCCTGTGAGATTCAAATCTCTCAGACAAAGACGAAGGCTTTGGCACGAGCACAAATATTTTGGAAGACACGGTCATTTAACGTGACCTGATGACTTGACCTGAAATGATCTTAGTTCAAAACTTTGACAAAGTTTGAATAATTGGTGCTTAAATAGCTGTACAAAATTGGGTAGCATTGCGCTGCGCTGTTTTTCCGCTATTACGGAAAACCTCAGGGTTGGGTAAAAATGACCCTCACCGAGAGTTAACAGACCACACACAGGTTAGATTTGTAGCAAAACGCAAAAATGGCAATTATAGCAAATGCCAAGGTGTACAATATGTTAATCTAGACTTTAAATATTTCTTTTTACAAAAAAAAAACAAACAGCAAAAAAATGATAGGTCAAGGCCCAAAAATAAAAATTTCAAATAATTTAAAAAACGGAAAATGTATTAGACACCCACATATGGGTAATTCCAAAACCAAGTTTCAAAACAATATTATAGTTTTGACGAACCATTGCAGTATGTTAGTATGGCTTCCAAAGTATGTTTAACTTGTGGCATATGCTCTTATTAGGGGTTTGGTTCTTAACCCGGTGGTCACTGGGGTATTTTTAACACGACTCACTGGGCGGGGTAGCCCCCTCGTATTGTTGGAACCAAGAGGAAGATCGCGCTGACTCAAACGGCAATCAATAGCTCAGGAAATTTCTTCGACATAGGGTAATTGTTTTTTACCTGGAGGTCACCAGTGACGTCACAGATCAGGTAAAGTACAATATTTGAACATTTCTGATAACACTCAGTTTTGCCATAACTATGGAAATTAAGAAGCGTGAAATATATAAGATGCCTTAATGCATGTACATTGTACATACAAACCAGACGTCGGAAGATACATTATGTCGCCATCCCCATATTTAGTATTTACATCATATTATTTGCGGCGGGCGGCTATAATTACGTTAACGTGCAGGGAGAGGCTCCCAGGGATCTTGAGAAGCATTCGGTCGATTTAAATTGGTAACACGCCATTCAATTCGTCGTCAAAAGATTTGGTGGACCCCGACATTTTTTGTTGAATAATGGTGGGGGGAGGCAGGGGTCACAACATACAAAAATGTTTGTTGTTTTTTGGATGTTCATCGTGGCCATGTAGTTCCACCGATGTTTTTTGCCCCAAACGTTTTTGAGCTTCAAATATACTGGTCTTCAACATATCAAAAGACAAGTAAAAATGAAACATTATATGGCGTATTCATGGAATGTAAAATGGGGGTTTTGTGATAACAAATGTGTGTTGTTTGTAATTGTTTAGGGTGGTATCAGCGTCACAAGAGGGCACATTTGGCTGTAATTGTTTAAATAGGGGGATATTGCGTATAGGCGGATATAGGTAAACAACGTGGGGGAACCATGCACATTGCACATACTGCTTTTATCAACTCGCTAATTTGACGGTTGAGCTCATTTGAGGGAGGGCACCGTTTCCCATTTTTGTGTACCTGAGTGCGCCTCTGCCCGAAAAGTATGTGCAATCCCAGTATGTATAATGCATATTGCAGTGAAAACGTTTTTGATGCATTTATTGCACCACAAACTGCGAAGGAAGTATGCGCGACACAACCGCATTCGTAACACATTGATCAGTATTTTGCAAAGTGAAATATGAAAATCAGAGATGGACCTGGAGTCACACGAGGTCAACGAAAATTGGTCACGAGATCATGGGTTCAAGGGCATTCAAGATCACACATCAAAGCACATAACTATGCTCTCCGTTTCATTACGAATTCAGCCTTAAAGGCTTATTTTGACATTTGGATAAGTGAAACGCACTATTTCGGCCTCTGAATATACCTCTGCAGCGTGACCTTGCAAGAATGTCCGAAGTTATCCTGTGCGGCGCTAGGGTCTCGAGCCAAACGCGCGGTGACAAGGGGTAAATTGTACCCCCTCTCTAGTATCTTCCGAACAAATGATTACAGCAAGACGCGCAAGGCGGCGATTAACCCTATTACTGTCGGGGGGGGGGGGCGAATCGGCCCCCCTTGAGGTTTTTCGCGTACGGGTCATTCGCATGAGAAGTCTACTCAGATTATCTTACACTTGCTGGATTTTTCCGCTAAATCATTTCATTGCACAGTCGCGAATGATGTAAACCTTTTTTTTTCACAAATTGAAATTACATTAGGAAGGGTGGGTCCCAGCGACAAGTTTTTTAGGAGCGGGCGTGTTCGGTTTGGCGTTTTTGACAACGCTAACCAAATCATGTTGCCATGGTTTAAGCACCTCATGGAGTAGTTGTGGATGGTGAAGGAGAAGTGTTAGAAAACATACAGACATCCGGTAGAAAGAATTGATGTTCTCTCTTTTCAGATGGCTATCTTGCGAAATTTCAAAAATTTGAATTTTGAAATCCATTTTTTTGCAAATTTAATCTTATTATTTTTTTTCATCAATATTGATTGCAAGTTTTTTATTTCAAAGACGGTTTAGGTCGATTGTCAAATACAGAAACCTGATTGTATGTGAGAAGAAATACACATAGCCAAATAATATGTGTTGAAAAGTTTCTAGGGTTTTATCTATAAATATTTGATCGACCTGATTGTTCAGGGGGTCAAAAGCTAACCTTCCATATAATAAGGTATAAAACTATGATGAAAAATGAAAAAACGAGGTTTAATGCATTGCATCAATTCCCTAATTTCAGTATCATGTCATCTTAGGCCCTTCTTGATGAAAAGGACCTCGAATTTTTTTAGTCAGTGACCTTTTGAAAAGGTCCTTCAAGGTCAACCTAACACCTTTTTATCAATAACTCATGACAAGAACATCATAGAGACTTGCAACAAATGGGTTCAAAAATGGTTTGTCTCGTCTAACTCCCGACTCGTCTTTTGATATGCATTTTGATACCGACTTACCGTCACATTAGTACTCTTGTACGCTATGACGCTTACCCGGGGGTCCAAATTTTCGATTTTTGACAGTTGATATGATTGCGAACTCGACAAGAACGAAGAGAAACACGATGTTTACCTTCAATTTTTTAGAACAGCAGAAATAAGTGCTGTATATACTTTAGATAAACAAATTTTAGAACGAACACATTTGCTGAAAAACCATTATTTTTTTTTTAAACATTGTGTATAGACCTCCGCTTACAGTCCAAACCTATTTGCCACCTCGAGGTCTTTTCTTGATGCCTTAATCGTGAAAGAAGAATTAAAAAAGACTTTTGTACAGTGATTTTTGGGATGCGGATTCCTCCTAGCTGCTATAGGTTTTCCGAGATAATAGCAAGGTTTTCCTGAAATATCATGTTTTGACAAAAATGATTTTTGATAGAGTCATATTTTGTACCACTTTGAAGATATATGACCCAAGGTCAGCAAATTCTAGGCAATAATGAGATGTTCGCAATTTGTCGACCTTCTATGTTAACACCACCACGAAAGTTTCATAGTCCTTTGCTAGCGTCTTAATGGCAGCGGAAGATGCTGAAGGGGGGCCGAATGAGCCCCCCGACAGATTCGTATACTTTTCATCCCTCCAGGAATAGGGTTAAAGGCTATCAATATGGCGAATCTAATGCATACCCGAAATTATTAAAATAAGGTCACATGTAAGGGGTCACTATCAGGTCAAAGGTCACAATTGCGAAATTCGAGTTCTTGGGCCGTACTTTCCATCGAAAGCCTTAGACTGAGACTGTTATATCGCACTGTTATATCGCACAAGGCGCTCTCAAAGGTATACTGAATCTCCTGCATTAAGTGAAGTGAAATTGTTAGCAAAGGTCAAGGTCAAGATCAGGTCACAAGAGGTCACTGTTAGGATGTCTACGAAAAGCATGCGACACATGTTTTAGGGATCATTTTACACGTATAATTCGATATTTGTAGCCATTTTAACAAACTGACACCACCCAAGATCAAGGTCAGGTTATTTAAAGTATTTTTTAATTGATTATTATACAAATCAACAAGGCATGATTCTAGACCAGTTTCCCTACAAAAAACAAAAACAATGGCCTTAATTGTTCTGTATCTGGTCCATAAAACACAAAAAGGCAATGAAAACATTATATCATAGTTACTAATACTTAAAAAAACTTTTAAGTCAGTCAAAAACAAATATATTGCTTTGAAGTTTGGTTAGGGTATCGCCCATACTTATTCTTTTATATTTATTCCCGTTTTTGAGTGTCTTGAAAATAAAGATTGTGTAGACAAAAAAAGTTGTCAAAAAACCTAAAATTTCGAAAAATCCGAGACAACCATATTGAAGACAATGTCATTTACTCGCTGTTAGTTGCTTTTTACATTTTACCTCTTTGTTCGATTTAATAGGTTGTGCAAACATTTATCGTTTTTCTACCAAAAATGGCATGACACGATGTCATTAAAACTGCATCATCTCCCAAAGTACATATAACACAGTTTTCAATGCAATTTCGTAAGAATCCGTCCAAGTGATGCAGCATAATGTGCGAACAATTTGTCGTCTCTATCTGCCATTGTCTTTAAGTTATTGAGAAAACTCGGGAGGGGAATGGTAAGATCCCCTCCAGCGCCGCGCGGATCATACCTCGAGAACCTAACGTCACATTGAGATAATATTGCCGCAGTTGAATGCAGGACCGAAGATATCCCTATAGACAAGTTTTGAGCAAAAAGTGAGAGATGAGTGTTTCGACATGTCGAAATGTCGTGGAATGCCTCAGATGTGTGAGTCATAACCTTAACCCGCGCTTGACCGGGGTCTTATCCGAACACCAATGACCGGGGGGGGGGGATATTGACCCCCTTGTTATCTCCGAAAACGATGATTATAGCGAGACGCGCAAGACGGCGTTGAAAAACTCTCATTGAGACGCATCTAAAACATACTCAATTTTTTACATTGAGGTCGCATATCAGGTAAAGGTCGGGTCAAAGGTCAAAATGGAGACATTTGAGTTGATGGACCATACTTTCCATCCAGAGCCTTTGATTGCAAACATGATCACCATAAGTGCTTCCAAAGGTATTTTATTTATTTATTTATTGCTCAATATCGCCGACGGGATGACCCATTGATGGACGAAGTCGAAGTTTAAAACGGAACACTAAAATACACACTGACAATCACATGTTTAACATACATACCTAAGACAAAATAAAGCGAGTACACGAAAAATATGAAACGCTGCATGAATCTGAAAAATAAACGCTAAACGAGAGATGTGTACACAAATACGCTAAAACATGAGAACACTGCAAGGGACTAGGAATTATCACATCAGTTGATGCAGATATATAAATATGACTATATGATATAATGCTATAATACTGCAGCGAACAGCTTCACCTTACTGCGAAATGAGTAAAAACGGTCACTGAACATGTCCGCATTAGGGAAGCTCACTGAGAATCGATTCCGTTGCCTAGGCACCCTCACGAATAGTCCATTTTTAACAGTATTCACCCTCGCGAATGGCTTATTCAACAATGTAGTAGTTTGCTGCCTGGTTGCACGACATGGTACGCTCAATGAGAATGATTGCAATAAAAACGCTGACGAGATTCTACCATTAAAAACGTTACGGATGAACATTACGTCGTGCTGCATCCTTCTCGCGGATACAGAAGTGAGTTTAAAATGACTGAGCAGATCAGCATATGACAGCGATGATGAATGACAGCGACAGTGAGCGTTAAGCCACATTATAAATTTGTGCTCAATCCGGTTAACTCAGTCAGTGTGCACTGCAGCAGCTCCATTCCATATGCACACTGCAGTACTCCAGGTTCGAACGCACATAAGCGTAGTAGGACGCCAAGACAGATGACACATTGAGATTGAGATGTCCTCCCGGGCTGGCCTTCTGACATGACCTTATGAGAACACCTACTGCGTGGTTTGCGTTAGTGACTGTCTGATCGACGTGAGGCCCAAATGCCAATTTTGTATCAAAAATAACACCTAGATCGCGAATTTTATCAACATGTTCCAGAATCGTGTCTCCGATTGAGTAATTTGTTACCAGTGGCTTTGTCTTTAGAGTCATTCGAAATTATTTGCATTTGGATGGGTTTAACTTTAGTTTCCATTTTTTTACCACTGGTGGAGACGTTCCAGATCTTTTTGCAAGATTTTGACATCATTTTGACAAGTTATTTTCCTGTACAGTTTGGCGTCATCTGCATAAAGGAGCACC